>JAJOZX010010005.1:100000-147348 GCA_023014485.1 Bathynomus jamesi | reverse complement strand
ATAGGTATGAAACACCCTAATATATATATATATATATATATATATATATATATTATATATATATATATATATATATATATATATATATATTTACTATATATATATTATATATATATATATATATATATATATATATTATATATATACAGGGTGGGCGGAAAGTAGCTCCCTAATTTAAATTACATATAAATTATGTATAAATTGTGATTGTATTGTTATATTGTTTATGGTGTGTTCTCTAAAGTGGTACAATTGTAACGGTAATCTTTTTTTCTCTAAAGTGTTCTCTTTGTGTTTCTCTAAAGTGGTACAATTGTAACGTTCATTTTTTTTTTTCATTTCAGATTGAAGGGTAACATGGCTGAGCGTTTTAACACTGCAGGAGCGTGCCCAGTTGGCGGCACGGTACGAAGTTTGGCAATCTGTCGTTCGAGTTCAAGATGGTGGCGGGCCATTCACGGACCACGTGCCCAAGTGGACCCGAAACAATCAAGAACTGCCACTCGAAGCTCATGACCACGGGTCTGTGGCAGATGTTCGAAGATGTGGTCGCCTTCGACATCCAGGGCCCAGGAGACGGTGCAGGCAGTTCAGGAAATGTTCGCACGAAGTCCACGAAAGTCAACTCGCCAGGCAGCTCGGGAAAGTGGACTCTCCCGCTACTCAGTGCGAACTGTGCTGAAGAAGGAGCTGAACTGGCGTGCGTGGAAGCCGCATTACTGCCAATCTCTCTCGGACGAGGACTGCGACATTCGCATGGAGTTCGGGGAAATCATGCTGGCTTGGCATGAAGACTGGCCCCATCTCTTCCGCAACATCCTCTGGAGCGACGAGGCGGTGTTCCACGTCGGAGGCTTTGTCAACCGCCACAATTGCCACTACTGGGCAGGAGGGATCCCATGGTTACCGCTGAAAAACGGCAGAATCGGTTCAGTGTAACGGTGTGGTGTGGTATGACCTCAGATCAGGTTGTGGGCCCGTTCCTTCTGCGCAACACCATGAATGCTGAGCGGTACCTTGCTATGTTGCGAAACGAGGTCTGGCCGGTTGTCAGAACATGGGAAAACATCGAAGATCTGATATTTATGCAAGATGGCGCCCCTCCGCACTTCGCTCTTGTTGTCCGTGAGTGGCTGGATGCCCACTTCCCTGGGCGTTGGATGGGTCGTCGTGGTCCACATCAATGGCCAGCCAGGAGCCCCGACTTGACACCGTGCGACTTCTTTCTTTGGGGGTGGGTAAGGAAGAAGTCTACTGCACCAAACCGAGGACATTGGAAGAACTGGAGGACCGAATTCGGGAAGTCATGTCCTCCATCCCGCCGGAGTTCCTGCTAAAGTCAGTGGACGCCATTCCTGGGCGGCTCCAGAAGCTGGTGGAAAGAGTTGGAGCCCACATTGAATTTTAGAGAAAACCTACCATGTATGCCTACCTTTTCATATTATTTCTTCTGAAATAAATGGATATATACGTATTTTTTCCAATCCAAATAGGGAGCTACTTTCCGCAGTGGAAATCTTCAAAGAAGACTAGACGCCTGGCTCAGAACAATCCCCGATGAGCCGGGCGTACCTGGCTATGTGAGGGAGAGCGCAAGAATCCAACTCACTACTTCACCAGGCCAACTCGAGAGGAGGGGCGACAAGCTTGACCTTCGCGAAATGAGAAATCATCACGCGGAACCTTTGTAAGGTTGTAAGGTTGTAAGGTATATATATATATATATATTATATATATATATATATATATTATATATATATATATTATCTATACAGGGTGGGCCGTAAGTTTCCATACATAGGAAAATTAAACGTTTTTTTTATGTTTCAGATACCCTAAGAATATGCGTTTGACGTAAGATCTTGTTTACTGATGAAGCAAATTTTTACGTCAATGGAGAGGTTAATCGGCAAAACATACGTTTATTGGAGTAATGCTAACCCTAACTGGCTGAGTCCGACGAAGATGCAAGGTGCCGGTAAAGTGATGGTGTGGGCCGGGATATGGGTGACAGAATTATTGGACCAATTTTTGTCAGTGGAAATCTTAATGCCGAAAGGTATCTTAACATGTTGCAGAAGAGATTTTCCCATCCCTGCTAAACGAGGAAGGTAACTTCCCAGTTTACTTCCAGCAAGATGGAGCTCCACCTCATTATGGTCTTCACGTGCGTCGGTATTTGGATCAGCAGTTTCCAGATGCTTGGATTGGTCGGCGTGGTCCTGTGGAGTGGCCTCCCAGATCCCCAGATCTCACCCCCCTTGATTTCTATCTTTGGGGGCACTTGAAGGCCATGGTGTATCAGGAAAGATACGAGACATAAATCATCTAAAGGAACGTATCACCAACGCCATTACAAGCATAACGTCAACTGTGCTAATGCGTGTTCATCAACAGTGGGGAACACGTATTGAAATGTGTTTTCAAAACAATGGCAACCATGTAGAGCATATTATATAAATAAAAATGGTTGTCCATAACAAAATGTTTATTTTTCCTAGTATGGAAACTTACGGCCCACCCTGTATATATATATATATATATAATATATATATATATATATACAGGGTGTCCCATAAGTCGGGCAACATAGGAAAAATAATAAAAAAAGGCAAAACAAAAGCTTTTATTTACAAAACGTGCTCAATATGTCCACCATTGTTTTCAATACACAAATTCAGACGTGATACCCAGTCAGCAAGCACACGGTGAATGATGTCAGGAGTAATGGTGTTACATGCCCCAATAATGCGCTGCCGCAAATGTTCAACACTCCTAATTTTCTCTGCGTATACCAGCGCTATCAAGTGGCCCCAGAGATAAAGGTCTAGTGGAGTGAGATCCGGGCTTCTAGCTGGCCATTCCACAGGCCCTCGACGTCCTATCCAATGACCAGGAATTGTTGGTACAGGTATTCCTTACTTGGGTGCTGTAATGTGCAGGAGCGCCGTCTTGCTGGAACCATGTTGGGAAATTTCCTTCTTCGTTCAAGACACTGGGAAATGCTTCTTCCTTGAGCATAAGTAAGTAGGTGCCTCCAGTGACATGTTCATCGAAAAAGAGGGGGCCTATGATGCGATCCTTCCAAATACCACACCATACCATCACTCGAGATGCACCTTCTTCCTTTGAAGAGGTATACTAGTGAGAGTTGTTTTGAGACCAGTAGCGGGTGTTCTGTCGATTTACCTCACCATTTCCATAAAAAAACAGCCCCGTCACTGAACAGAATGGTGGACGGGAAATTGGCATCCCCAGCATATTGTTCCGTAGCCCATTCACAAAATTCCATCCGTCGGTCGGGATCATCATCATCATGGTTTAGTTCTAGGTATTACCCCTAGGCACGGGTTGGGTCTTAGAATTACGTCAAAAACAATATTTTTGAATAACAAATTAGAAGAGATTTGTGTTGAGGAAAATGTACCCTTCGTAAAGCTGTGGTCCGAATTCAGTGATCCTAGCCTTTTTATAAAAGATGGGGTGCATTTTAATGAAATAGGTAATGCTAGGCTAGGTAGGTTAATAGACGAAAACGTGCGAAAGCTGTATAGGTCGAAGCCTTCTTTAAACGTTGTGGGTCCGGGGAACGCGGGCCCGACGTGATAAATAGTTTAAAACGCGGGCCCGTGGTAAAAAACAACTTAAACGTCTTTATTGTAACGCGCGTAGTATTAGAAATAAATTAAATGAATTTAAGGCGATAATTTATTCCGGCAACTATGATATAGTTGCTATCACTGAAACTTGGTTGAATACCGTGACTCGGGACTTGTTGGGGGAACTTGTATACCGGGTTTTAAACTCTTTACTAATGATAGGTTACATAGGTTTGGCGGAGGCGTTTTGCTGTACATTCGTAATTCCCTTAGGGTTATCGAGGTTAAGTTAGATTTTCCGGCAGCAATTAATGCGATATGTGTTGAGTTAGGGCGCGTAGTATTAGTTTTAATTTTGTTGTTGTTTATAGACCTCCCGTTCAACCCCTCGATACAGATACTAGATTTTACTCACTTCTTGGTAATTTTATTGACAATCGGAATAGTATAATTGTCGGAGACTTTAACTGCTCTAATGTTAATTACGAGACTTTTACTGGTAATGAGGAGGGTTTGAGATTGGTTGAGTTTATGGACGATAACTTTTTACGACAGATAGTTACCGAACCAACGCGCGGTGACAATATTTTAGATTTGGTGATGACGAACGGCGAGAATATAGTCGAAGGTTTAGAAGTAGGCGAGAGTTTAGGATGTAGTGATCATCAAATTCTTAGGTTTAAGTTATTGATAGAAAACACTCAGGATAGTAACGTAATAGAAGTCCCTGATTTTCGTAGGGCTAATTTTGATAGTTTTGCTGATAGGATGAGAGTAGTGGACTGGGATAACTTATTTATGGGTAATGACACAAATTTGCGTTGGGTGGCGTTTAAAGAAAGTTTTAGGAATATTGAAAGGGAGTTTATTCCTCGTAGGCCCAAGCGCGCTAGAAATCGTGGTAGGCCGAAGTGGTGGAATAGGGAAATAGGCGAGTTCATAAACGAGCGTAATAGAGCGTATAGACTTAATAAGCGCAATGGCACGGCAGCTAACTTTAATAGATATATCGAGCTTAGGCGTCAGGTTAAAAGATCAGTTAGGAATGCCAAGCGTAATTTAGAGATACTTATAGCTGCGGATAGTAAACATAATTCCAAAAAGTTTTTTTGAATACGTAAATAATCGTAAGCCGGTGAAAGATAACATAGGCCCTCTAGTGGATGTTAATGGCGCTTTGGCTTCTGACGCTCAGGCGATGGCGGGTATTTTTAATAACTTTTTGCGACAGTTTTTACCGTAGAAGACGTAAATAATGTCCCCGACGTGGACGATATCGTTCCATTTAGTAGCGAGACTATTTTAGATGAAATAACTGTTTACGAGGCTGAGATTGCGCATTATATCGATAGGCTAAAAGTTAGCAAGGCTCCAGGCCCTGACGCGTTTTATCCCAGACATTTGAAAGATTTGAAAGACGTTATCGTAGGCCCCTTAACGAAGATTTTTAATCAGTCACTCGAAACGGGGATTATTCCTGAAGACTTAAAATTACCTAACGTCACGCCTATTTTTAAAAAAGGCGACCGCGCAGTAGCTAGCTATTATAGGCCCATTAGGTTAACGTCAATTGTCGGTAAACTTTTGGAATCCGTAGTTAGGGATCGTATTATCGATCACTTAGAAAGTAGAGATTTGATTAATAGTAGTCAGCATGGGTTTCGACGCCATAGGTCTTGTTTAACTAATTTGTTAGAATTTTATAACGAAATAGTGCGCGAATACGATAGGCATAGAGCAGCTGACGTTATTTATTTAAATTTTAAAAAGGCGTTCGATACAGTTCTGCATAGGAGACTAATTGCGAAGGTCAAAGCGCACGGTATACGCGGTCAGGTAGCTAACTGGTTAGAAGAATGGCTTCGTGCTAGGAGGCAGAGGGTCGTAGTTAATGGTAGTGAATCGGGGTGGTTGGATGTAGGTAGCGGTGTCCCACAGGGTTCAGTGTTAGGCCCATTGCTATTCGTAATTTACATTAACGACATAGATGTAGGATTGACTAGTAACGTGTCCAAATTCGCGGACGATACTAAAATAGGCGGTAAGGTTGTTAACGAGGACGATAGTAATAGGATCCAAGACGATGTAAATAGGATTATGGAGTGGACAGATAAGTGGCAGATGCAATTTAACGTAGACAAATGTAAAGTTTTGCATATAGGTTCTCGCAACAATAATTACACGTACACGATGGATGATAGGGAGTTAGTGAGCGTTGACGAGGAAGTAGATTTAGGCGTACGCGTATCTAAGGACTTAAAAGTTAGGAACCAGTGCCTGGAGTCTTGCGCAAAAGCTAATAGGATGTTAGGCTTCATAGCGCGTAATTTCGAATTTAAATTGAAGGATATTATATTGCCCCTTTACAAGTCCCTAGTCAGGCCTCATTTAGAATATGCCGTTCAGCTTTGGTGCCCGTACTTGCGTGAGGATATTGATAGGTTAGAAAGGGCTCAACGTCGTGCCACGAAACTTATTCCGTCATTGCGCAATAAGCCTTATGAAGATAGGATTAAAGAGTTAGACCTGTATTCACTCGAAACTAGAAGATTAAGGGGGGCTTATTGAAGTTTTCAAAATCGTTAATAACATCGATAACGTAAATTTTGACAAATTATTCACTTTCGATAATAGTAATACTCGCAATAACGGATTTAAGTTGCGTGGCAGACGTTTCATTACTACATCGCTAAAAACTTCTTTACGTTTAAAGTAATTGATAAATGGAATAATCTTCCCGCGTCAGTCGTTCATTCTACCAGCGTTAATATGTTTAAGAACCGTCTTGACAGACATTTTAAAAGTATTAACGTTGTTTAATTTAAAAAAACAAAGTTAGCAACAGGAGCTCTGGTGGTGGTGCTCGAGGATGAGTCTGTTGACGATGAATGCCAGCTTGTGACATGCCAGCGTGTGATGCCAGCAATAAATTATTATTAAAAAAAAAAAAAAAAAAAAAAAAAAATTAGACTAACAGAACGTAGATGTAGCTCGTAGCGTAAACTAACCCACTTTTTGTTTAACTTTACCTACTTTTTTTTTTTTTTTCTTATCTCCTTACTTTGCATGTGTGTAAAACTCTTTCCTTGCATGTTTGTAGTTTGCTGCATGGTATGACTGTGAGTTAAGACTGTGTTGCATGGTTTGTAAGCGTTCTTATTTTACTTCTTTTCATCTTTCACCCCTCTCCTATTCTCTCCGACTATTTTTCTGACTTGTCGGCAGTGGCCGGCGGATGATGATGGTGTCTTTTTTTTCTCTTTTTCTGAATGAAAGTTAACCCACGAATGAGATAGGTGTTGCTCCTTACTTAACCCCTTATTCTCTTCTCTTCTCTTAACCCCCTACTTTTTCCTTTCTCTCGGGCTAACCTTAGAGTGGATCTTAGGGTCTTTGTTAGCCTTAGCTTCTGTAGATCTGTAGGTCTTCGCTTAATTTCTGTAGGATCTGAAGTTTATATGGATGCCATTTATGAGCCTGAAGAATGCGATGGATGCTACTTTTCGACACTCCTGTCTCGGCGGACAATCGCCGAAGAGACTTATTGGGACTTCCGTTAAAATGAGCCAGGATAGCAGTCGCTGTATCATCGTCAGTGGACCTCCTTGAAGGTCCACTGCGTGGTTTATCTTCTATGGATCTTGTTTCCTTAAACTTTGCAACGAGTCTGCTAACACAACTCTGTGTTATTGGCTCGCGGTCTGGATGCAGTCTGTTAAATTCAGCAGCGGCCTCTCTTTGACTCCGATTTCCTACGAGTAGAATTATCTGGATTCGTTCTTCCTTGCTCACAGACATTATGGCTTGTAGAAAGAGAAAAATATGAATTATGGTTTGTAGAAATAGAAAAATATGAATTTCTCCTATGATGCCGGACTTATGGGACACCCTGTATATCATATATATATATATATATATATATATAATATATATATCTATACTTTGTTAATTTAGTGTAAACTATTAGTTATTAAGGCTAATGATAAATATTTGTTTTACATACTACGGCAGTGGTAATCATTGGGCAGCTCGCGAGCCAAATATATACAGTATAGCGCATTTGGCTCGCGAGCCGCGCAATGAGTACCACTGTACTACGGTTCAGCGCATTAAATTTTTAGTTGTGAAACATTACGACTGTGAAATTGGGATTCCGTACTTTTATGATGGACGATGTAAGAAGCGCGAACCTGGAGTGGACGCAACAAAAATATAGGCAATTAATAAGAAGGTTTCAGTCGTATTCTGTCCCCTTTTTTTTCTAGCATCCACGATTGAGATGGGGTTGGGAATGGGTGGCCAATTAACGAGTGTTTCCCCACCCAAGTAATAATTGCATATTTTTAACTTAATTAAGGGGAACCGGAGTGATGAATGAGGAGGGGGTTAAATAAATATGGTACCGTATACGGTATTCGGGATATGATGCGCGCAAAAAAGTGTCCATCGAGACGGTTTCCAAAATGAAACGACGGCTTTTATCTTTAATATATCAATGGAGTACGATCACGACATTCCAAACTATCATGATAAAAGGTACAACCTCGCATTCGTCTCGGATGTTCATCTAATCCATGCTGTACCGTAATTATTCGACCTTTTTGGTGTCTGATACTACTACATCGCATAATTAATCCCAATAGTTATGGTCACTGCGCCGAAACTGTAGCGCTTCAAATTAAGCAGGCTTGAATAATTTGGTGCGCGTCCGTCCGTGCTAATGTTTGTTTTCAACCACGCTCGATCATGAAAGTAGAGACTGCAGAAGCCTCGTTGCACCTGTTTCACGCGTAATTACGACAGCAGACAGGCTCTAACGACGGCACAAAATTGATCAAAAGAAGAAAGTCTAAGCTTAATTGCTTTAAAAAAGTTCATTTTATATATATATATATACATACAGTATATGAAGTTCCGAAAAGACGTAAAGAGCTTGTCTATACACACACACACACACACACACTTATTATTACATATAATATTAGTATTTTATAGAGAGGTATTTGCATGAGGAAAAGTATATTGGATATAGGCTAGTAGTAAGGTTATTTGAAAAATATAAAGGAAACACAAAGGGTAAATATTTCAAATATTTTTTTATTCCATAATGAAACGAACGTCCGAATTTGAGAATGAACTTAAATAGGGGAGGCGTATTATGGCCATGAAAAAGGATTAATTAATCACAAAACTGGAAACGTCCCAATACCAAGAAGGTTCTCTCATACTGGAAGTACCAAAACGGGACGAGTTTCAATACTAGTTTCGAGAGGGTACGAACTACGAATCGGTTTACGCAGTCACGACTAAATACGCGCGACACATTCGCGAATGAATTAAAATAACTTTAAAAACGACGTAATAAAGTGACTACTCGGTCTCGGTCAATTAATTAAAAAATTAAATTCTTTTTCGAAGATCATACGCGGCTACAATCTCTGAGGGACCAATTTCCGTCACTGAAAGGAGAGCATCCGAAAGACGAAGAAACGACGAGTGGTGACTGGTGAGTGCGTCCAATTCTGCCGAAGTTCTCGCGTTAAAACGAGGATTTAAAATAATTTTTGCGAAACAATTTCACATTCTCTAAATCATTTCAACGTATAATCTTTAATAATATTTTAATTAAAAAACTTTCCATTTTCACGATATTTTAACACTCTCGACTACTTCTTACGCGTCTCGCGTCAAAACTCTATCCTACCCTCGCGTCGGGTCACTTCTTACGCGAAACGCGTCAAGTTGATCTGGACAAGAGTAAATGCAAAATTTTGCGAGTATTGTCGTCTTGACGCCCGTAGTGTGTCAGCTGTGATGAGGCACAGATCAACCTGACGCGTTTCGCGTAAGAAGTGACCCGAGGGTAGAATAGAGTTTTGCGCGAAACGCGTAAGTAGTAGTAGAGTGTGTTAATAAAAACGTCCTACAAAAACAAAAAAACAAGAGTACAAAAATACCTAATGCTACAAACAAGAATCTTGGAAATACAATTTTTAAACGTTTTCGATTTTTGTTGACATAATTTAAAGATGGTCAGTGACGAGAAAAGGGTGAACAAAACGGACCTATAAATCCATTTCGTCGAAAAGACCAAAATATCGACACTCTAACTTAACGTAAGCTAACAATAACTCGTCAATAGAATGTCAAGTCGATCAGACGTCGTAAGGCCGAACAAAACTCATAATATGAAGTCAACTTTTCGTTATATTAACCCATTAGTGCCCATTAGTAGGATTTCCTACCGACAAAATTGTTCGTCATTATTGCGTCACTTTTACTCGTATTCACGTGACCTTCGGTATGGGTTAATTCCTTTTTCTCATTCCTTCGCGCGAGTTAAATGTAGTAAAAACCGGATGAGAAACGGGAGGAAAGATAACAACAGTTAGCGGCAAATAAGGATGAAATTCAAATGGAACAAATATTTTAACTCGAATGACTTCGAAAGATTCACGAATAAAATAAAACCGTAATGGCCGCTTTCTGACTTCTCAAAAGTTTGAAACTATTATGGGCCAGTCTGACACTCGTGAAATGAGCGATGCCCTTACCCTCACCATTCTGCGGGAATCCCTTCCGACAAAAACGATGTCTTCGAGAATACCTCCTCCTCTCTGATTTTTCGTCACGCTTGAAACCTGAAGAAGTTGTGAGGGGAAGGGTATCTTTATAGTTGCCTACATTTTGAAGCTTTAATAGGACGCGATAAATGAACTCCCTCGAAAGCATCTGCTATATTCAAAATATTAAATTTGATACTGTAATTTAAATATAACACCTCGTCATATTACGCACTTATGATCATCAACGCCTCTCACAAATATAAATATGAAGAGATGTCAAAGAACTTAAAAACAGACGCCTTTAAAAGTATAGAATTTACTCGATTAATATTAAAGCGTCAAATAATAATTAATAATACAGTCAAAACAAATAAACTATTTTACGGCAAAAGTACAGATATATCACAATGATATATCTATATTATGTATGTAAGATAAATCGATTATGCACTTTTTAAATTATAGATTAATCCTTATTATTTCGTGTAAGCAGCTTTCGTGTCAAGTACAACACGCATCTTCGTAGCACCGAGGAAGTTGATCGCTCGCACAATGGTAGGAATAGGGCAGATACCCTTCCAAATGCCTTTGACACGTCTCCATAAATAAATTCTGCCCATTTCTTGTGTTTAAGGGGTCCGTGAGATGACTAGATTACATTCAGTAAAACAATTTTTCCCCCCCCCTTTTTTGTGGTAGCTAATTTTGACCTCTAACCGATAACATTTTCGGTTACTTGAAACTTTTAAAGTTTCTATAAATGTTGTTTTTTTACGACCATCTTACGTTTCCAAATCATGAACTGTGTGTTTTTGGCACAAATGAGCCCCTCCCCCGTTTTTATGCTGTTTTTTTTTTTTAAACAGAACAGCGGTAAGTTTTACGTATTTTTATTACATTTTTACTCCGACTTTGAAGTATAAATCAAGACTAAAAAACTATACTAATCTGGATACCTCAATTTGTCTATATGCTACTAATCATAATGCAAAAGATCATTTTTGGGGAGGGGGCCCCAGTTCAAAAAAGGTTGAGGAACGCTGCTCTAAGGGATTTAAATGAATCAATTTCGTTGGTCATTGAAGCAACACGATCTCTAGGTGATTTCTAATCCATCTTTTAACAGTGTTATCGCGTTAAGAAGGCCGTTAGTGCGCGTAAAAGAAGTAGTCTCATGCGGCTCAGGAATCGCTATTGTTCCGATGCTGGAGATAGTGATGTGAGTCGTTTTTTATTGTGTCGTTTTTTTTGTTTTTTTTTTCGTTTTTTTTGTTTAAAACGAAGGTAGTCTGTTTTTTTTGTTTTTTTTTGTTTTTTATTGTTTTAAACTTATTCCATATTTTTTTTCCTTTAATCTAATAAGTATATTAGTATTACCTATAATTTACTATACTACCATGCTTATACGGTTATACCTAGTGTATATATACTATATAGTCATCTTTTAGAAAAATTGAATCACGCAAAAGTATATAATAGAAAGGAAAAACAAACCCTCATTTTTTATATGTATATATATTTTTTAACTAGAACATAAACATTCTTCCTCGTTTCAAACAATATACATAATTGTGATTGGCAAGAGTACCAGTATATATATTCCAGATAGAAAAGGAAAATATTCACCTTTTTTTGAACCTTTTTGTTAACCTACATTTCCATGGAAGAATCATCACTAGATTGGGTAGAGCATATATGCTAGTTTCAATATCACAGGTACTGGTATAATATCCATAATACTGGTATAAAACAATAGATATAATTGTGATTGGCAAGAATACCAGTGTGTATGTATGTATATATATATATATATATATATATATATATATATATATATATATATATATATATTCCAAATAGAAAAATAAAAAAAATATAAATATTCATCTCTTTCTTTAACCTTTGTGTCAACCTAATGCTGTTTAACTTTCATTATCTGATTCTATTTCCATTGAAGAATCATTATCACTAGATTGATTAAAGCAAATAGTTTCAATATCACAGGTACTGGTATTTATTGCAGATTTGGATGTTGACGAAGCCAATGTAGCACCATGTTTTACTTCACTTTCTTGGAATTTTGCATTTTGGGATATAAATACTAGCTTTGCTGCTCTGTCTGTGCTTAATTGGTTTCTTTTGGCTGTATGGATATTACTGTATGTGCTAAATGATCTCGGAGGTAATGAAAGGGCGAAATAGAGGTGTATGAGTTTGTGTAGGTATATATGTGAGTATGCATGCGTATGTATCTGGAATTCTGGATGTATGCATGTGTATGGGGTATACAATAGATATAAATGTGTATATAAGTATTTATGTATATATTGGTATATATGTATATGGGTGTATGTGTATGTATATATATATGGATGGTCTCGTGGGGGGGGGGGGGGGGTATTGTCATCGCGGGTCTAAAGGATAGTTAAGTGGGAGATTCAAAATCCGAGGCATGGATGGGAGAGTCCTGGGAAGGTTGGACAATGGGCAGTCAGCTCCCAGCCAGTGTTCTCGCAAGTTTAATGGATCTCAAGATACAAGACTTTCAGTGCAAGAAAGAGGCCAGTTTTTTCTGTAAATAGGCTGAAAAGGACATTCTATACTGGTACCATATGGCCTATTTTATTATTTATTTATTTATTTTTATAATATATCATTGCAAAAGTATACCTTATAATTAAATTGGCAATATCTATATTAATTATTAAAAAAAACAAAAAAAACAAAAAAAAACAAAAAAAACGACAAAAAAAACAAAAAAAACGGTTTTTTTACATCACTAGCTGGAGAGCATAAATTCCGTGAAAATTTCAACATTTTCACCAGTCCATAAATTTCAGTCAGCTTCCCCAACTCTAAATCCAGACATCGACCGCCACATTGCTCGGTTAATTCGTCCACTTTGATAAGAGACTACAACATTCTGTTTTTCGAATCTTGCTTCATCTCTTACCCAACAATGCGAGTGTCAGTGATCATCGATTGAAAAGCGTTTCTCGTTAAAAAGCCTCTCCCAAACCAAATCCAGATTTCTCCAGAAATCAATGTCCTTCGGTAAATACTTCAAATGAAATTCCGTTCCACGGTGTCCTTTTCACGTCGGGTTAATCGCGATTTCGTGGAGGGAAAACGGCGATGGATATTTAGCAATGATTACCACGATGCTGAATGGATTTGTCGTAGTTTGTTCAACTACGTTTTGGTTTTCTTCAAAGATAATATATAGAGAACCTCTAGCTCTATACCGCGCTTCTAAACCTCGTCGCGTCTCGTTATCTAACCTCGATAACGTAGCTGTTACACACCCCGAAGATACGATACTCGCGATTCTACTCGTACAGAGCGATCACGCTTTCTTGGATAACCGATTGCTTTTGCAACCTCGGTTTCTTTCTTAAACTGAACCGAATAGTGTTAAGTAAATACCCATCACGGTTCCTATTTTATCCAAGACTCGCTTCCCAAGTTTAAACGTGACGTCAAGACAAAAAATTTCATCGTGCTTTAAATTATTTCGTCTTATAATCTTCCGATATCGACCCAACAATTTTGTTCCAAATCCATTTTGGTTTTCAGAGATTAGATTATAATACGGTGATTGTAGTTTTCTAGATTATACGAGTTTCAAAAGTTTACGTGTCCTCCTCCTCCTCCTTACTGTTATTTCACCCTCCAATCTTTATCACGTGTCCGAATTCTCATATTTACGTGGAGAATGTTAATATGTTAATATTACGTACAAGCAAAATTTTACGCGTATACCGTACGTATAAATAAAAGAAAAATGTAAAGAAACATCGTAAATTTAACTGTTTTTTAGATTTATTCGTATCTGGGAAAAGATTCAATATCGATAAAAAGTTTAAACTTTTCCCTCTACAATATTTATATGAAAATTTATAGGTAACGAAGTATTTCCGTGAAAAACCTTTCCAATTTCCAACACTTCTGCATATATATATATATATATATATATATATATATATATATATATATATAGTGTTGTGGAGGGGGAGAATAAAATTAAAACTGGTAACGTTGGCAACTGTGACCCTTCATATTATCAGTTGGGTGCAGGCATGCACGTTGAAACGCGATAAGGCAGCGTTACTTGTATAATCTATATGATTTGCATGCACTTCGCTCATACGTACACATTTCACAAACTATTTTAAATGTTTACCCAAATTGAATGCAATGCCGCTTTTATGATCTTAAATGAGAAGAATAAGATAAACGATATCAGAAAATGAGAGAGTAAATGCAATGTAGACAAGAAGGCGAAAAAAAACACTCGTAATTTTTCATTATTATTATTATTATCTGCAGCAAATAAAAATATCCAAGCGCGTTTAAACAGTTCGATACATAATTTAGTTCGCTTCAAATTATACAGGGTGAATAAAAAGTTCCGCCCGAATTTGGGTTTCCACAATTCACCCAATATCGGGCGGAACTTTTTATTCACCCTGTATAATGTTTTAAATAATGGGTGTAAAAAAAAATACGAGACATTAATGATTTTCCAAAGTGCATACAAAAAGTTTGGTGCCAAACGTAGGTGCGGCGGTAAAATTCTATTTACGTGCAGCAAATCACGTAGTAACGTTGGCAAGTGCCCGGAAAGTGTGCCCGGAAAGTGTGCCCGTAGTGTGATAGTGTCTTTTTTTATGTAGGAAGGAGGGGGAGGGGTCAAGGGCGAATGGGCGCAAAAATGCACCCCCGAACGATAGAAGGAAAAGGAGAGAGTCGAAATCAAAGTCTCCAAAGAGGGTGTTAAAAATTATACCTTTTTCTTTCATTCTCAAAAGAATGTGTAGTGTGTAAGATGCACTAGTAAGGAATAGGGAGAGAAGCGTGTGTTTGAGAGCATTCTCGACTCGCGAGGTAGATGAGATACGGAAAAATATCAGCTAAGGAGGACATTGACAGGAGAAATGACAGTTCCAGTGGCCCCCCCCAGAGTACTTCCCTGGTTGATTGGTGTCTACAATCTCCTCCTGTTCGCATGATATGCGGTTAAGTTGTGTTATTGTGCTGCGTGTGTTGTTCCAATTAGTTGCGCGTTATTTTATAACAATGTTCCCAATATGATGAAGCAATGATTAAGAGAAACAGCGTTAATTAAAGCCCCGTATGAAGCGAATAGTTGTTACTCGGTGAGTCTAATTATCCTTCAGTATCATTGAGTGTCGAGTACGTGTTGGTAAAACTACTCAATGTTGTGCAGCCCTGGATCAGTTTGGAAGCGTGTTAAAATCAACACAATGCGTGCATTTCAAAGCACATTTTTTTTTTAGGTAATCGTAAAATCGTAAAATGTACAATAACTTCGTGGGGTGACTAACAACGTACTTCCAATGAGAGTGCAGCACGCCAAATGCAATGAATGTTATTATTTGGAGTTTAGGAAGAGCACGGCTACGTCGAGGCCAGTGCCATGACATCGCTTCCCATCGATCGGCGAAGTTAAGCGACAATGGGTCTGAAGAGTAGTTGGATAGGAGACCGTCCTCCTCCGCGTCCAGATTATGTAGCGACCCGTCACCCGTGGTTCGGATCCCACGTAAACTCGTAGGTCCCCTACGTCATACGACCTTAAATATTACGAAGGAGCTCAAACAACCCCATCATTACTTAGGAAGAGCAAGGTTTCCGTGTTTGATTTAGCACGCTAGTTGCAGTCACTGGATCAGCTTTGGGGTCTGTGAAATCTGTACGATACGCGCACTTTTCTGCACGAAATTATTTTCAGTGCAACAGAAGTTTGGACGCAAACAAGGACAGGAATGGCTACGTGAGGTCGAGAACTCACGACAGCAATTCTACTTGTATCCTGCATCAAGTCAGTTCTAGAGGGGCCACCAGCTTGACCTCCGTATGAAAAGACCGGCGCACGCAACATCTGAAAGGTGTATATTATATATATTATATATTATAATATATATATATATACACAGTGGCAGAGAAGTTTTCAAATACTTTAGCGATGTTCCATTAACACAAACACGACCAAGATGACGTCATACAAGTACGAGTAAGATTACGTCACATCGCCAGGATTCACTCAAGGCATGTCCTTATGCCTTGCCTCACACCTCACCCTCGTTACAACGACTTCTCGACGCATCTCTCTCTCTCTCTCTCTCTCTCTCTCTCTCTCTCTCTCTCTCTCTTCTCTCTCTCTCTCTCTCTCTCTCTCTCCTCTCTCTCTCTCTTCTCTCTCTTTGAAGGACTAGTGACACGAAAGCTACCATTATGTAAACATCTTTGAGCAGGCCCCAATTTGGCCTGGTATCATTTACCTAACTTTATATACAGACTAATCATTACCTCGCACGTTATTAATATTGAAGTCATTATTCAAGTGCACATTTAATTTCAACTGTAAACAACCAACATATATTTTGTATCATTCATAAATCATTAATTTTGTTTAATAAAGAAAGAAAACTCATTCTATCAATCAACCTAATTAATAATATTATTTGATCTGAAAAGATCATGGTGACCCCAGCCTTATCAATAACAATCAATCATTAACAATTAACCATAACCATTATCAACATTATTATTATAGTGCCAACGAGGTACTATATAATATATATATATATATATATATATATATATATATATATATATATATATATATATATATAGGGTGATCAAAAAGTAACGCAACCCATGGAGAAACGCACATAATTGATTTTTTCCTTCTGTTGCAGGTGGTGAATATATGAAAAAGATTAAATACACCTTGGAGCAGCGTATATTCATTGTCACGCAGTACATTCGCTCCAGAAACTATGCCCAGACGCAGGAGGCCTTCACGGAAATGTATGGAAGAGGTGCTCCAAACAAATCCTCTATCAAGCGAGGATATGTCGCATATGTCACTCACCCGCACAGTATTCCAGAATTGCAGGCGATGATTCAGAAGTGTGTTGATGCAATTTCACAGGAAACGTTGCAAAGGGTCTTTAAGAACATGAATCGCCGTATCCACTTGTGTGAAGCACAGAACGGTGCCCACTTCCAGCACTTGCTCTGAAATAAATCGTTTTCCCATGGGTCCTCCACGGCCTATCCATTTATCAGGGAAATGGTCATCCAAATAGTCTCTGGCTACTCGACTAAAATGAGGCGGAGCGCCGTCATGCATAAACCACATACGACGTCGGACACCAAGAGGAACTTCATCTAGTAAATCGCTTAAATCATTCCTTAAAAAACTGGAATAGGATTCTCCTGTTAATCTTCCAAGCAAAACAAAAGGACCGATTAAGTTCTCGGCAATAAGTCCCGCCCATACATTGATACTAAATTGTGGTTGGTGCCTTGACTGGATGATGGCATGCGAATTCTCTTCGGCCCAGTGATGAGTGTTGTGAAAATTGATCACGCCATTTCTTGTGAAGGCAGCCTCATAAGAAAACAACACGGAGAATAGAAAAAGAGGATCGCGAGCACACTGTTGAAGAAACCAAGTACAAAAAGCCTCTCGTGGTGGGAAATCAGCTTCAGTAAGGCCTTGTACTCTCTGAATGTGATATGGGTAAAGCTGTTGTTTCCGTAAAATTCTTCAAACAATTGTGTATCTTACACCCTCTGCTGCTGTTGTCCTTCGGGTGCTGACACCAGGATGTTCCTCCACGCGATTCAGGACCCGTTCCTCCAACTCAACAGTTCTGGCGCTGATCGGTCTACCACCATCTGAAACTCGCTTGTTGAATGATCCTGCATCACCAAGACGCTCGTCTATTCTCTGAAAGGTCTTCTTATCTGGCAGACGGCGATTCGGAAGCCTTTCCGCATACAGACGTCTTGCTGCGGGCGCATTACACTCGGCAAGTCCGTACATGAGGTGCATGTCTGCCATTTCTCTATTTCAATAAGCCTCCATTCTCACTTCAAATGTACACTGTCACTAAATAGCACAAAAACTTTTAAGTTTTTTTTTCACTGGACTGCACTTATTCACGGTAAGTGAAACACCACGTGAAACACCATGATGCACCTCTGACTGACTGATGACTCTACACTCAACGATATTGAAACATGTCATAGAGTGTACGAAACATTACAATCGGCAAGGCCATACATGAAATAAGTCTCGTACACACTCACAAACAGTGTCGGCAAGCACTGTTTGTACTTATAGAGAGTTTGCGGAAAGAATTGCTGGAACACAAAACGGGCTGTAACTCGGAAACAAAGCGATTTCGGGCATATGTTTATATAAACGTTTTTCATTGTTTTCAGGTCCTGAATCCACCCTAAAAGTGCGTCCCACATGTTAACACCATATATATATATATATATATATATATATATATATATATATATATACAGGGTGTCCCATAAGTCCGGCATCATAGGAAAAATAATAAAAAAAGGCAAAACAAAAGCTTTTATTTACAGAACGTGCTCAATATGTCCACCATTGTTTTCAATACACAAATTCAGACGTGATACCCAGTCAGCAAGCACACGGTGAATGATGTCAGGAGTAATGGTGTTACATGCCCCAATAATGCGCTGCCGCAAATGTTCAACACTCCTAATTTTCTCTGCGTATACCAGCGCTTTCAAGTGGCCCCAGAGATAAAAATCTAGTGGCGTGAGATCCGGCTTCTAGCTGGCCATTCCACAGGCCCTCGACGTCCTATCCAATGACTAGGGAATTGTTGGTACAGGTATTCCCTTACTTGGGTGCTGTAATGTGCAAGAGCGCCGTCTTGCTGGAACCATGTTGGGAAATTTCCTTCTTCGTTCAAGACTGGGAAATGCTTCTTCCTTGAGCATACGTAGGTGACATGTTCATCGAAAAAGAGGGGGCCTATGATGCGATCCTTCCAAATGCCACACCATACCTTGTTCCTTTGAAGAGGTATACCAGTGAGGGTTGTTTTGAGACCAGTAGCGGGTGTTCTGTCGATTTACCTCACCATTTCCATAAAAAACAGCCTCGTCACTGAACAGAATGGTGGACGGGAAATTGGCATCCCGAGCATATTGTTCCTTAGCCCATTCACAAAATTCCATCCGCCGGTCGGGATCATCTTCGCCTAATTTCTGTAGGATCTGAAGTTTATATGGATGCCATTTGTGAGCCTGAAGAATGCGATGGATGCTAGTTTTCGACACTCCTGTCTCGGCGGACAATCGCCGAAGAGACTTATTGGGACTTCTGTTAAAATGAGCCAGGATAGCAGTCGCTGTATATGAATATGGTTTGTAGAAATAGAAAAATATGATTTCTCCTATGATGCCGGACCTATGGGACACCCTGTATGTATATATATATATATATATAACCAAAAGTATTCTGACATCCCACCACAATTACATATTATGGACTAGCGAATGCGCAGTGGCTTGGAAAGTCCTCAATATAAAGCCTGTATGTCTGCCTGGGCAGTAGCAGTGGATTAGACGCCAGGATGCCGTGTGGAGCGGAACTTACAGACTTTCAACGTGGGATGGTGGTTGGATGCCACATCAGTAACCTTTCTGTGCGCGCAACTGCGAGCCGTCTGAACATTCCGAAATCTACTGTAGCGGATGTTATTCAAAGATGGAAGGCTGAAGGTGTCACTACAACAAAAAAACGGTCTGGACGGCCTCACAAACTCGTGGAACGTGGTCGAAGAGCCTTATGGAGGAGTGTTCGTACCTCACGCACGTCGTCTGCGGCAAACATCACGGCGGAGGTGCAACAGGCCATGGAAATATCTGTCAGCACCTTAACTGTTCGTAGGGAGCTGCATAGACTTGGATTTCATGGCAGGGCAGCTGCGCACAAGCCCAATATCACCGCCACAAATGCAGAACGCCGATTGGAGTGGTGTCGTGCTCGACGTTCATGGACTCTAGAGCAGTGGCAGAGTGGTATGGAGTGATAAATCGCGCTACACATTGTTTCCTTCTGATGGACGTGTGTGGGTGTGGCGATTGCCTGGAGAACGCTTCTTACGGGACTGTATCGTCCCGACTGTAAAGTTCGGTGGAGGTTCCGTGATGGTATGGGGCTGTTTCAGCTGGATGGGACTTGGTCCGTTAGTTGTCGTGCTGGAAACCATGAAGTCTAAGACGTATCTGGATATTTTGGATAATTCTGCGCTCCCTACGCTCTGGCAGTACGATGGTAATGGGCCCTGCCAGTATCAGCACGACAATGCTCCATGTCATACCGTAAAGTGCATACAGGACTAGTTATGGATAACAATGTCGAGAAGTTGGACTAGCCGGCTCAGAGTCCGGACCTTAACCCCATTGAACACCTTTGGGAAGAATTGGAGCGCCGCATCAGACTTCGGCCAAATCGGCCTTCTTCCAAACCATCTCCGGGAGCGGCTTTGCAAGAGGAATGGATGGGTATTCCGATAGACATCTACCGGAAGTTGGTTGAAAGTATGCCAAGGAGGGTTGAGGCTGTCATTCAGGCCAAAGGCAGCCCTACTATGTATTAGGTTTTTGCATTAAATACCCTTTTTGCAACTACCTATGCGTGTCCGAATACTTTTGGCAATATAGTGTGTGTGTGTGTGTGTGTGCGTAATTCATCAATTTATGTAGAGCGGTCGAAAATTTATGACATGGACCTCCATTTGACCTTTGACTCGAGTCTTTGTCAAAACACATTGACTTATGATTGGCCATATGTGTGAAGTTTCATCAATTTGTTGAGCGATTCAAAGTTATGGCATGGACCTCCATTTTGCGTTTGTTCGTGATCCTGACTTTTGATGCAGGGACACGAGTCTTGCTCAAAACTAGGGATGTACCGGATCACAATATAGCGGATAAATGCCGGATATTTGGCCGGATCATGCATTCTTAAGGGCATAAAATTTTAAAACTTGCAATTAACAGTGGGTTTAATAAACTTTTATGGTTCCTACTAATTTTATAAAATCATTATTCTCTAAAAAATGTAGATTGTTGTACCCGGTATTCCATACATTAAAACCAAGCTCACCCTCTCGTCTATTGTTAATTTCGCAGCCATCCCCTACCTAAAAGTAAAAAAAAAAATCGTCAACACTGAAAATTCTTATGATGCGCGACTTTTGCGCCACCCTGTAATATATATATATATATATTATATATATATATATATATATATATATATATATATATAGTGTGTGTGTGTGTGGTGAGGAAATGGGTAACTGGGTAGAATACGGAGTGGAACACAAACTTTAATTTTTTAAACTTAGTGAAGTAGGTGAATTTTTTCAAAATAAGCGAATATTGTACTTGTTAAATGATAGTTAACGGCATATCTCCGATTGATCATCTCGCTTGGACCGTTAAACGCAAGAAAAAGGTTTATAACGGAAACAAATTTCAAACTTAAATCACGGGTATCGGAAGACCTTTGGTCCATTATGTTGTCCCTTACACTACACGTATAAGTATAGTGTTGCGATCGCAGTTATTTACGAAGTAACACAACTGTAAAGAAAAAAGTATTTGTTTAATCTATTTGAAGTGTATTTTAACACGTCAGCGGAAACTACGTGAGCTGGAAGCTTATTTTCCATCGCCATTACTTTACCCGTTTCTCTCTTTGTTTTTCGTGATAAATATCCACGTAAATAACATCAATTGCCGATTGCAATGCGAAGGAATCATAGTAGTGAAAAATATAAATACTATCTCTCATCTACACCCGTTGGATCGATACACGTTTTCAACGACACTACCTACCTACAAACCCGATATAATCTAACCTCAAAAAAATTGTGAACGAAATGCCGCCAGTCCGAACTTGTCTGCCTGCATATAAACAGAAACAAAAGCCACACTGATTGCTCTCCTTATTTTCGAATAAATTCAAAAACTTTGGCCGACCCAGCTGCGGTCCCATGATCCCCAAGATAAAACTTCACACAATTACAAACGCGTACAATAAAGAAACGAGACTGACTGACTGACTGACTGACTGACTGACGACGATTTTAAGAAGCGATTTCATAAAGAGAAAATCAAGTGGTCATAAACGGCGATGATAAATATTTAAAAAATGTACATTCATCGTTAATCATTTCATTCAAATGGCGATTACGTCTGTATACTCTTGTGGCCACGCAAAACAAAACGCTTTAATAAAGGATCTCGTAAATAGGCTTACATCTAAGCAAGCATTTGATTCCTTATTAAAATACGGCCCACCTTCAGTGCATTCAGTGGTCTGCATAGACTTACTGTAATTCAAACTTATACTCCAATCTCGAGACTTTCCTTCCGTTTATAACCTTTAAAAATATATATTGATGAAAAGTTTCTCGCTCTGAAAACAACGTTGGACTCTCATACAAAATTCACCATTAAAATTTTAACTAAAATAAAAGTACAAAAATAAAGAAAACCAATTTAAAAATTTAAAGTTTGTTACCATGGACATGGAATATATATATATATATATATATATATATATAAAAACGAAATAAGTTTCAAACTTTCTCGTTTTGAACAACCAATTTTTTACCTATTTTTCAAGAGTGTTGTTTGCGATGAGCAGAGAAAAAAGCTTCCGCAATCCTCAAATGAAAAAAGCGAGATTGCCACGCATAATTTTATGGACATTTTTTTTTTAATCTTCGTTTCTCCCTTCGTACACACAACCCACAACGACCCCATTCTTTCCCTCTCCTTCTTACAACACTTTATTTACTCAATACCCTCTAAAACTATTACCCATTACAAGAACTAAAATGGGGCATTCATTATCTTAAGGGACTTTTCACTTAGAATAGCGCCAATTCTCTCTCTCTCTCTCTCTCTCTCTCTCTCTCTCTCTCTCTCTCTCTCTCTCTCTCTCTCCGCAGGGGGTATAAAGGTTATGCACGTTCCTTCTGGGTGTAGTAAACTTTATACTTGGGGTGTGACAGCCCTCCGGTCCCGAGTCGTGGGATTCTAGAGAAATTGGCTGCCAATTCCTTTAGGTTCTCTCTCTTTTGGGAGGGCGGGTGAAGTCTGTTGTACAAACCTGTCCCGTGGGTTACTAGGACCCCTTCCCATCCCACTCTGTCCTTTTAGCTTAGGTTAGGGATGTTCTCCTCTGACTGCAGAAAAAAAAAGAAAAACTTTTAGTATTGTCTTTTTCTCTACTGTTACGATTAGGACGCTACTGCTATCTCATGCGTGGGAAGAGAGGCTTGGAACCTCTATAATAACACCATTTAACTTCAGTTGTAGGTAAAATTTAGAGGGGATAATAGCGAGTAGGATTGTTGACCATTTGGATTCTTACAAGCTACTTGGGGACTCCAACATGGGTTTAGATGGCATAGGTCGTGTCTCACCATCATGCTCGAGTTTTTCTACGTCTGTTGAGTGAGTATGATAAGAGTAGGGCGATTGATTAGAAGGCCTTTGATAAGGTACCTCACCGCCGGCTAATGGCCGAAGTGCGCGCGCTGGGTATTGGTGGGGAAGTAGGTAGGTGGATTGGAAACTGGCGAAAAATGCCACAAAGTTAATTCCTTTCGTTAGGCATATGGGCTACAATCGACGCTTACGTGACGCGGGTTCAAAGATGTCGATTTTAGAAGCATGTTTAGTTCAAATGATAACCCAACTCGCAACAATGGTTAGAAGTTGGATTTGAAACGATTTAGGACTAGTATATGTGGGAATTACTTTAACACGTTGATAGTTTAAGATTAAAACATAAGAAAACTCTGCAGGAGTTCGCTTGCACGGTGTCTCTGTGAGCAAGGTAAATATAGAGCTATTTATATACTTTCTATCCAGTTTTCTACTACTGCTAGCATAGTTGAAAGACAAAATTTAATTTTCCCTGGCACCCGTTGCCATTGGTACCTCCTCGGTATGGGCCGCAAGGCCTTTTGAGGTACTTCTTTTCCTTGTAACTCTCTCTCTCTCTCTCTCTCTCTCTCTCCTATCTCTCTCTCTCTCTCTCTCTCTCTTCTCTCTCTCTCTCTCTCTCTCTCTCTCTCTCTCTCTCTCTCCTCTCTCTCTCTCTCTCTCTCTCCTCTCTCTCTCTCTCTCCTCTCTGGCGGCGGCTGGCGGCGATGTTGAGGGAGTGTGGAGTGCATTCCGGGATGAGTTTATGGTGCTGCAGTCTGCTGCCATACCCTCAAAACCGGTCACCCCTGCTTCAACGCAGCCTAAGTGGTTCAATCGTGGCATCGCTTCGGCTATCCGAAATAGGAAAGTAGCGTATAGGAGGGCAAAGGCCAATCGTTCCCACGAGAACACTGAAGCGTATGTCCGCCTGTGTAGGGAAGTGAAGGCGAAGGTTAGGCTAGCGAAACGTAACGAAGAACTACGGGTGGCAAGCCTCTGCAAGGGGAACCCTAAGGAGTTCTTCAGTTATGTTAATAGTAGAAAGCCCATTAGAAGCATGATAGGTCCTTTAAAGGACGGAAGCGGCGTTCTGCGGACCTCCGACGCGGACATCGCTAATGTGCTTAATGAGTACTTTGCGGGAGTGTTCACCAGGGAGGATACCCGCGTCATCCCCGAGCCAGCTGTGAGGCACGAAGGTGCTGGCCTGGATAGTGTTAGATGTACCGCGACAGTCGTTGCTCATAGAATAGACAAACTGAGCGCGTTTAAGGCTCCTGGGCCAGACCAGTTTCTCCCAGTGTTTTGCGAGAAGTGCGCGACCAGGTGGCTCCCCACCTGGCTACAGTCTTCAACAAATCGTGGTGATGGGCCAGGTGCCTGGTGACTGGAGGGAGGCCAACGTGACCCCTATCTTTAAGAAAGGGGATCACGAAAGTCCAGGGAACTATCGTCCTATTAGTCTCACTTCAGTTGTAGGTAAATTATTAGAAAGGATAATAGCTGATAGAATCGTTGACCATTTGGATTCCTACAAGCTACTTGGGGACTCCCAACATGGGTTTAGACGGCATAGGTCGTGTCTCACCAACTTGCTCGAGTTTTCCACGTCATGTTGAGTGAGTACGATAAGAGTAGGGCGATTGATATACTTTATCTCGACTTTCAGAAAGCCTTTGATAAGGTACCTCACCGCCGGCTAATGGCGAAAGTGCGCGCGCTGGGTATCGGTGGGGAAATAGGTAGGTGGATTGAAAACTGGCTGAGGAATAGGCGGCAGAGGGTGGTAATTAAAGGGGCTAGTTCGGGTTGGGCCTCGGTCACTAGTGGGGTTCCTCAGGGTTCCGTTTTGGGGCCACTGTTGTTTACCATTTACATAAATGATATCGACGGTGGCATCGTCAGTCGGATCGCCAAATTCGCTGATGACACCAAGCTTGGGGCCAATGTTGGGACGCCCGAAGCGATCGAGGAACTGCGTGCGGACCTAGGTAGGATAGGAGAATGGTCCGAAAATGGCAAATGCCGTTTAACTTGGGTAAATGCAAAGTGATGCACATTGGCTACGCCAATCCCAAGTCGGACTACTCGATGTTGGGCAGTAATATCGAGGTGACTGATTTAGAAAAGGACTTGGGTGTGCTAATTAGCAGCGACCTTAAGTTTACGAAACAGTGTGTAGAGGTGGAAAAGAAAGCCCAGAAACTATTGGGTTATGTCAGGAGGCAATTTCAGTTTCGGAACAAGGTGATTGTGCTCTCACTGTACAATTCCCTTGTTCGGCCGTACCTGGAGTATGCTGTGCAGTTCTGGTCGCCCACCCTCAGGAAAGATATTGAGAGGCTGGAGCGAGTGCAGGCGAGGGCCACAAAGTTGATCCCTTCCGTTAGGCATATGGGCTACAATCGACGGTTACGCGCCCTGAACTTGTTTTCGCTTGAAACTCGGAGGCTGCGCGGTCAACTGATCGAGGTTTTCAAGCTCTTACGAGGGTTCAACGATGTCGATTTTAGAAGTATGTTTAGTTTAAATGATAACCCAACTCGCAACAATGGTTGGAAGTTGGATTTGAAACGGTTTAGGACTAGTGTGTGGGAATTACGTTACGTATAAGATCTGTGACACATGGAACAGGTTACCTTCGGAAGTTGTGAACAGTTCCTCTGTGGATCAGTTCAAGAAAAGGTTAGACGAAATCTTGCACACTATTTGAGTGTGTAAAGACATTTAGGACCTCAGTCTGCGGAAATTTCTTTTCCTATAAAATAGTTAATATCTGGAACCAACTTCCCTCAGGGGTTGTTTCCAGTCAAAGTGTAAATCTGTTTAAAAATAGGCTAGACAAAGTACTGAACACACTCATAGTTTAGGATTGAAACCTCAGAAAACTCTGCAGGAGGTCACTTGCTCGGTCTCTGTGAGCAAGCTAAATATAGAGCTATTTATATATTCTCCACTTTCCTGTAAGATTTCCTTGGCTACTTTTCCAGGGTCAAGGTGTTTTCTTCAACCTTTTTCCGTGCCTGCCTCTGGCAGGGAGGGAGCGCGGGGGGGGAGAGAGCCTTCTACTTTTCTATCCAGTTTTCTGCTGCTGCTAGGATAGTTGAAAGACAAAATTTTCCCTGGCACCCGTTGCCATTGGTACCTCCTCGGTATGGGCCGCAAGGCCTTTTGAGGTACTTCTTTTCCTTGTCCTTGTAACTCTCTCTCTCTCTCTCTCTCTCTCTCTCTCTCTCTCTCTCTCTCTCTCCTCGGTATGGGCCGCAAGGCCTTTCGAGGTACTTATTTTCCTTGTATCTCTCTCTCTCTCTCTCTCTCTCTCTCTCTTGGAAGTTGGATTTGAAACGGTTTAGGACTAGTGTGTGTGGGAATACTTTACGTATAAGATCTGTGACACATGGAACAGGTTACCTTCGGAAGTTGTGAACAGTTCCTCTGTGGATCAGTTCAAGAAAAGGGTAGACGAAATCTTGCACACTATTTGAGTGTGTAAAGACATTTAGGACCTCAGTCTGCGGAAATTTCTTTTCCTATAAAACAGTTAATATCTGGAACCAACTTCCCTCAGAGGTTGTTTCCAGTCAAAGTGTAAATGTGTTTAAAAATAGGCTAGACAAAGTACTGAATACTCTCATAGTTCAAGACTAAAACATAAGAAAACTTTGCAGGAGATCGCTTGCACGGTGTCTCTGTGAGCAAGCTAAATATAGAGCTATTTATATATTTTCCACTTTCCTGTAAAATTTCCTTGGCTACTTTTCCAGGGTCAAGGTATTTTCTTCAACCTTTTTCCGTACCTGCCTCTGGCAGGGAGGGAGCGGAGGGTGGGGAGAGAGCCTTCTACTTTTCTATCCAGTTTTCTACTACTGCTAGGATAGTTGAAAGAAAAATAAACTTTTACAAAATTTTCCCTGGCACCCGTTTCCATTGGTACCTCCTCGGTATGGGCCGCAAGGCCTTTTGAGGTACTTCTTTTCCTTGTAACACTCTCTCTTTTAATGCTAGGTCGATCAGGAACAAGTTTTGCGAGCTACGGGCGCTCTTAGCATCAGAATACCAGGATATCGTTGCTATCACCGAGTCCTGGATTCATACTGATCGTAGGGACTACGTTGGGGAGTTCGAAATTCCCAGGTATAGAATGTTTCGCAAAGACCGCACCCGTGGGGAGGGGGGTGGGGTACTAATATACGTCAGAGACACGTTGAGTCCGGTTGACTGCCAGTTCCGGTCGGAACGGGAGCTGCTTGGCGTCGATCTGAACGTGGGAGGGACGAGCTATAGGTTAATCTTGGTGTACAAACCTCCGCATCTCCTCCTTGAGGAGGATACAGCCCTGTACACCCAACTCAGTAGCCTGCTAGGGGATAGGGTGTCTGTAGTTTTAGGAGACTTCAACTGTCGCGGCATAAAGTGGGAAAACAGGACTGCTGATGCTGAAGGGAGGAGGCTAGTTGACTTTGCTGATGAGAACTTCCTCACTCAGTGGGTCAACGAGCCTACACGAGGCGAAAGCGTTCTAGACTTAGTATTCACGACCGAAGACAACCTCGTCACTGGCCTCACCGTTGACGAATCGTTGGGCGGGAGTGATCACGGTCTTATTAGGTTCAGTGTGTGCGTCCCTCGGGTTAAGCGTAGTAACTCGAGGCAGTAAGCTCGATCTCCGGCGGGTGAACTTTGTTAGCCTCAGGGATAGCGTAGGTGAGATGGGGTTAGAGGTCGGCGGCGATGTTGAGGGAGTGTGGAGTGCATTCCGGGATGAGTTTATGGTGCTGCAGTCTGCTGCCATACCCTCAAAACCGGTCACCCCTGCTTCAACGCAGCCTAAGTGGTTCAATCGTGACATCGCTTCGGCTATCCGAAATAGGAAAGTAGCGTATAGGAGGGCGAAGGCCAATCGTTCCCACGAGAACACTGAAGCGTATGTCCGCCGTGTAGGGAAGTGAAGGCGAAGGTTAGGCTAGCGAAACGTAACGAAGAACTACGGGTGGCAAGCCTCTGCAAGGGGCTTAATGAGTACTTAATGAGTACTTTGCGGGAGTGTTCACCAGGGAGGATACCCGCGTCATCCCCGAGCCAGGCGTGAGGCACGAAGGTGCTGGCCTGGATAGTGTTAGATGTACCGCGACAGTCGTTGCCGATAGAATAGACAAACTGAGCGCGTTTAAGACTCCTGGGCCAGTCCAGTTTCACCCCAGAGTGTTGCGGGAGGTGCGCGACCAGGTGGCTCCCCCCTGGCTACAGTCTTCAACAAATCGTTGGAGACGGGCCAGGTGCCTGGTGACTGGAGGGAAGCCAACGTGACCCCTATCTTTAAGAAAGGGGATCACGAAAGTCCAGGGAACTATCGTCCCATTAGTCTCACTTCAGTTGTAGGTAAATTATTAGAGGGGATAATAGCGGATAGGATCGTTGACCATTTGGATTCCTACAAGCTGCTTGGGGACTCCCAACATGGGTTTAGACGGCATAGGTCGTGTCTCACCAACTTGCTCGAGTTTTTCCACGTCATGTGGAGTGAGTATGATAAGAGTAGGGCGATTGATATACTTTATCTCGACTTTGAGAAAGCTTTTGATAAGGTACCTCACCGCCGGCTAATGGCGAAAGTCCGCGCGCTGGGTATCGGTGGGGAAGTAGGTAGGTGGATTGAAAATTGGCTGAAGAATAGGCGGCAGAGGGTTTTAATTAAAGGGGCTAGTTCGGGTTGGGCCTCGGTCACTAGCGGGGTTCCTCAGGGTTCCGTTTTGGGGCCACTGTTGTTTATCATTTACATAAATGATATCGACGGTGGCATCGTCAGTCGGATCGCCAAATTCGCTGATGACACCAAGCTTTGGACCAATGTTGGGACGCCGGAAGCGATCGAGCAACTGCCTGCGGACGTACGTAGGATAGGAGAGTGGTCCGAAAAATGGCAAATGCCGTTTAACTTGGGGGTCATTCTCTGTCAGATCAACCAAAAAAAATTGAAATTAACACCCTCATCTCTCATATTTTGCTGAAATTTGGTTTATAGGGAGTTTGTGAGCCCTGAATCCATTTCTGAAATTATAAGGTCAATCCGACCAACGGTTCAAGAGATATGACCTCGGGCAATTTGAGGTCACTCGCGAGGTTACTAACATTTGGCGAGCCATAACTTGGGTAATAATTGTCATAATTATATAAAAGTATATATCGGGTGGTCCGAAAAAAATGACGCATTTTTTAAAAATTAATATCTCAGTAACCCCCTTCCTTATCATGACAATTTTTATATGCAAGATACTATCAAACTTCTTTTTTTGAATGCAAGAAACGGAATTCTGATATCTTTTATAGTTTTCTCGCAATTAACAAAAGTAACAACATGGGTCAAAAAAACAAAAATCGCAATATACTATCCGTTTTTTATACGATATCATTTTTATACGATATCATGCGATATTTCTGCAAGTTATTGCAAAACTCTACAGGAATGAACAAGTCAAATTGTGGATATTTTTATTTTTTAACAATTCGTCAGTACCCTTAATGATGTTGTCAGAGGAAGATCGTATTCTCATTAAAAATTGTTACTGTGAAAAAGGATGGAAGACTGGATGGTTATTGCAAGAGTTTCCCGGCAAAAAGTGGAAAAGGCGTGCAGTGGAAAGACTCTTAAAGAAGATTCGCGAATCGGGAAGTACTGCCAGAAAACTAGGAAGCGGTAGACCTAAAACAGCTTCGGTTCCAGAAAATGTGGATTACATCAACGATAAAATCTGCTCTCAAGAAGATAAACCAGGAAGTCATTTGTCACAAAGAACAATTGCTAAACATTTGAATATTGGAAAGACTTCTGTACACCGAATAATTAAAGCACAAAAACTAAAAGCCTTCAAAAGAATAGTATCTTCTAGAAAAAGTGATACTGTTAAGGATAAAAGAAAAACAAGGTGCAGAAAGTTACTTGATAATTTCTCTGTCGTTGATATTAAAAAGATAGTCTTCACGGATGAAAAAGATTTCACTCTAGAAATTCCGCGAAACCGTCAAAATGATGTTGTCTACGGGCGTGGTAAAAAGTGTGACATTCTCATGAAACGTCAAGATTCTCCAAAAAGGTTATGATATCTGCAGGGGTCTCTTGGAATGGCAAGACAGATGTTCATTTTATTGAAACTGAAAAGACAAAGGTGAATTCTGCAAATTACATTGAACTTTTAAGAACAAAATTGTTGCCGGATTGTCGTCGCCTGTATTAAGAAAATGATTTCATATTTCAACAAGATGGAGCACCGTCGCATACAAGCTACGCCACACAGTCGTTTCTGATTAGCAATACACCAAAATTAATAACGAAAAATGAGTGGCCACCACAAAGCCCAGATTGTAATCCTATGGACTACTCAATTTGGGAGTTACTAAAAGAGAAGGTTTACCGAGGTCGACGAGAAAAATTCACCGAATCAGAATTAAAAAGTAAAATACTTGAATCTTGGCAAGAAATTGGCATTAATGAAGTAAGAAGTATTATTTTTGTGTGGAAGAAAAGACTTAGATTAGTGTGTCAACAGAGTGGTGGTCCAATCGATCATTTACTGTAAATTAATTAGTTAAATTTCTGATTAAATTTTTCCTTTCTCATGATATTCGTTTTTTTGACCCATGTTGTTACTTTTGTTAATTGCGAGAAAACTATAAAAGATATCAGAATTCCGTTTCTTGCATTCAAAAAAAGAAGTTTGAAAGTATCTTGCATATAAAAATTGTCATGATAAGGAAGGGGGTTACTGAGATATTAATTTTTAAAAAATGCGTCATTTTTTTCGGACCACCCGATATATTTAGAATCAGAAAACGACAAGGAATCCAAATATGCAAGTTTTAGAACTCTAGGTTGAAAAATAAAAAAGTTACACTGTAACCAAAATTTGAGGTCACGATTTGACCTCTGGGGTATCAAATGAGAATTTTTTTTTTAAATGTAAAAAATGAAGGCATAGGCATTGGCTATTAGAATCAGCAAAAAAAAAGTTTGTTTATGTTAGTATTTTTCATGTAACTAACATATAAGTGAACACCATATTCATAAGTTGTGCGTCAATTCTACCTATTTTTTCACACTTAAGCTCATAATTTGACCTATAGAAATTAAAATTACATTTTTTATAGATATAAAAAACAAAGTCAGAGTTCTTGACTAATAGAAACAATCATAAAAAGTTTGTTTATGTTGGTACTTTTCATGTAACTAACTTATAAGTGAACACCATATTTATAAATTGCTTGTCATTTCAAGGAATTTTTATATCTTAGCTATCAATTTGACCTCAAGCTCCAAGAATTTAATAAAAATTGTATTTCACTGCTAATCTACACTGGCAATAATAGTTATAATAGTGAAAGGGGAAGACTAAGCTCACATGTAGCCTAAACAAACCTGTTGAAACATGTTGCTACTTGTCTAAGTGCAGAATCAACAGAGATAGTTGCAAAATTCCTTGTCTACAGGTTAGTACAGTTCCAGCCAGCACTGTGGGTGGCTGGTGGGTATGGTGTTTTAATGAGCCTCAGAGACTATCAAGGCCTAAAATATTAAGTGTGTATAGCTATATATTTTCTAAAAAATATATATTACCTAATTGTAAATCCTATATCTTTACAGATCAAAATACAATGGTTCGGCACTTGAAATATTGCCAGGACCCTATTCAAAAACACAAGAAACGCATAACAATCAATCTTAGAAAAGTGACTGATGTACTTGTTGAAAAATGTGCTGGAAGAGTGAAAAAAGACTCATTGTTGTGTGTGAACTGCTGGACACTGATAATGAAAAACCCCACTATACTTAGTACCACTGAAAACAACGAGTCTGAGCAGGATTCAAATGAATCATCTACTATCAGTGGCTTGAGTAACATCTCTTCAATTCAAGATCTGGACAATGACAGTGATTGCTTGATAAAGGAAAATCCTTCAACTTCAGTTGAATCAGTTCTAGCATTTCTGGACCAAACACCAGTTAAAAAAAGTAAGTAATAAATTAATATAATAACTTATACTTTACTACAAGGTCTGTTTGATCTACTATATAGCCAATTATATAGCATTTAAGGTACTATAATTAATATTTAATTACTAATATTCAGGTGTGTGAAACCTTTTTTTCTGTTCTTTTCAGAAGGGCTGTCATTAAGCCAGAAAAAGCGCAAGGCTCGTGGTAAGCTATCATCTGCTCAGAAACACCTGAAGGAGAGGCTAGAACTCAGTTATGGTGTTCAAATTACCGAGGAGGTAAGTGATACTTCAAAACCTGAAACTAAATCTGAAAAACATCTAGACAAATTAATGAATGAATTGAAACAGTCATTCCTGGAGAGCAAATGTCACCATCACAAACTACAAATATTGACACTCTCACCATACACAATTGAAAAAACAGCTAGTTTCTTTCAAACTACAACATACATGGTGAAAAGAAGCCGTTCACTTAAATCAGAACATGGAATCCTTCCGAAGATTCCACTAATGAGCAAAGGAAAAGTGATATCTGAAGAACACAAAGATATAGTTAGAAGATTCTATGAGTCAGAAGAGGTTAGTCCAGTGGTTCTTAACCTTTTTACTACCATGCCCCCTCTAGGAATTGGTCCTTCCCTCCACGCCCCCCTTCAATCAAAATAACATTCTCAATAACTTCTCAATATTAGCCCATGCTCTCGTTAAGAGAATAACAAATACAATTAGAGAAATTCCTGTTTCTAGGGGGGCGCGCCCCCCAGGTTAAGAACCACTGGGTTAGTCGTATGTGTCCTGGCCAAAAGGATTGCGTGAAAGTTATCAGTGCTGAAGGTGCAATGAAGGTGCAAAAACGATTGGTCCTCGGGAATTTAAGAGAGATGTTTGAACTATATAAAAATGATGAAAAGAATCCCAAAATAGGATTTTCCACATTTGCAAAATTACGGCCATCATATTGTGTGCTTGCCGGTAGTGGTGGGACTCATTCTGTCTGTGTCTGCACATACCATCAAAATCCAAAATTGCAGCTGGCTGCATTGGGAGAAAGAGGTCTTTCATACAAGGATCTTATGGATTACAGTGTCTGCAGTACAGAAAGAGAGACTTGCATGATGCAACTTTGCAATGATTGCCCAAGAGAAGAGGGTGTCCTGGATTTTCTCGAGTTACTTGACAGTGTGAAATCAGCTCCAAATGAAATATCTTACAAGCAATGGGTGACTGTTGACCGTTGTACAATGGTTGATAAGGTGGAGCCACTTCATGAATACTTATCATCCCTAAGCATGAAAATATCCCGCATGGTTCGTCATCACTTTGTTGCTCAGCAACAATCACAGTACTTCAAGCAGTTGAAAGAAACACTACCACCTCAGAGCGAGGTAGTTATAGTAGGTGATTTCTCTGAGAATTATTCTTTCATTGTCCAGGATGCTGCCCAAGGGTTTCACTGGGACAATTCACAGTGTACAGTTCACCCTTTTGTCATCTATTATAGATCATCTGCAAACCAGGAACTTAGCCATTTTAGTGTCTGTTTCTTATCTGCATCACTAAAACACAACACTATAATGGTTTACTCATTCATATTGAAGCTTATGACATATGTTAAATTCAGATGCCCACAATTGAAGAAGGTGCACTATTTCTCAGATGGATGTGCTGGCCAATATAAGAACAGATACAACTTCACAAATCTCTGTTACCATGAAGAGGATTTTGGTCTGTCTTGTGAATGGCACTTCTTTGCTACATCCCATGGCAAAAATGCATGTGATGGGATTGGAGGAACAGTGAAAAGAGCTACTGCTCGTGCCAGTTTGCAGAGAACTACAGAGAGGCAAATTCTTACACCAGAACACATGTTTCAGTTTTGTGAAGAAAACTTGAGCAAGAAGATAAATTTTTTCTTTGTAACTACAGCTGATTTGAAAGATGCAGAAGAACGGTTGGAACATCGATTCAAGGATAGTAGGGCTATTCCTGGAACTCAGAAATATCATAGATTTGTTCCCCTAAACAAGGAAGAACTGATGGTGTATCCCATTTCAAGTGGCATTGGAGAAAAGAAAAGAATAAGGAAAAGTCATTTTACTAATGAACCTGCAATGCTTGGTAACCTAAAATGTGTCAAAACAGGAGAGTATGTTGGCTGCATTTATGACATGCAAGTTTGGTATGGAATTGTGGAGGAATATTGTGAAGAGTTTGATGATTTCACTGTGAACTTTCTACATCCCTCTGGGTCATCAGGATCAAGTGCATATTATTATCCATCAAACAAGGATTCATGTGCAGTGCCAGGACATCATATATTAACTGTAATGAGTTGTCCTACCCTAAGAGGAGGCAGCAGAATTCAATACATTTTTCCACAAAAAGAAATTGATGAGAGCATCGAGCATGCAAAAATTGTATTAGGCTAGCACATGAATCCTCTAAGTAGGTCTTCCCCTTTCACTATTATAACTATTATTGCCAGTGTAGATTAGCAGTGAAATACAATTTTACATTTTTTGCCTTTGTTTTTATATCTATAAAAAAATGTAATTTTAATTTCTATAGGTCAAATTATGAGCTTAAGTGTGAAAAAATAGGTAGAATTGACGCACAACTTATGAATATGGTGTTCACTTATATGTTAGTTACATGAAAAATACTAACATAAACAAACTTTTTTTTGCTGATTCTAATAGCCAATGCCTATGCCTTCATTTTTTACATTTAAAAAAAAATTCTCATTTGATACCCCAGAGGTCAAATCGTGACCTCAAATTTTGGTTACAGTGTAACTTTTTTATTTTTCAACCTAGAGTTCTAAAACTTGCATATTTGGATTCCTTGTCGTTTTCTGATTCTAAATATATATACTTTTATATAATTGTGACCATTATTACCCAAGTTATGGGTCGCCAAATGTTAGTGACCTCGCAAGTGACCTCAAATTTCCCGAGGTCATATCTCTTGAACCGTTGGTCGGATTGACCTTATAATTTCAGAAATGGATTCAGGGCCCACAAACTCCCTATAAACCAAATTTCAGCAAAATCTGAGAGATGAGGGTGTTAGGCACTGGTTGATCTGACAGAGAATGACCCTTGATGCACATTGGCTACGCCAATCCCAAGTCGGACTACTCGATGTTGGGGAGTAATATCGAGGCGACTGATTTGGAAAAGGACTTGGGTGTGCTAATTAGCAGCGACCTTAAGTTTACCAAACAGTGCGTAGAGGTGGAAAAGAAAGCCCAGAAGCTGTTGGGTTATATCAGGAGGCAATTTCGATTTCGGAACAAGGAGATTGTGCTCTCTCTGTACAATTCCCTGGTTCGGCCGCACCTGGAGTATGCTGTGCAGTTCTGGTCGCCCACCCTCAGGGAAGATATTGAGAGGCTGGAGCGAGTGCAGGCGAGGGCCACAAAGTTAATCCCTTCCGTTAGGCATATGGGCTACAATCGACGCTTACGCGCCCTGAACTTGTTTTCGCTGGAAACTTGGAGGCTGCGCGGTCAACTCATCGAGGTTTTCAAGCTCTTACGCGGGTTCAACGATGCCGATTTTAGAAGCATATTTAGTTTAAATGATAACTCAACTCGCAACAATGGTTGGAAGTTGGATTTGAAACGGTTTACGACTAGTGTGTGTGGGAATTACTTTACGTATAAGATTTGTTTCACGTGGAACAGGTTACCTTCAGAATTTGTGAACATTTCCTCTGTGGATCACTTCAAGAAAAGGTTAGACCAAATCTTGCACACTATTTGAGGGTGTAGAAAATTTTCTCTGGCACCCGTTGCCATTGGTACCTCCTCGGTATGGGCCTTAAGGCCTTTTGAAGTACTTCTTTTCCTTGTAACTCCTTGTAACTCTCTCTTTCAACACACACACACACAGACAGTAGTGTAGTAATAGTTGATATTCTGTTATTTATACCAAATACTCGACCCGCAAAGTTAAGCAATATTAAGTCTGGATTGTAGTTGGATTAGGGATCGTCCTTTGCGTGCGGATGATGTAGCGACCCGTGGTTCTGATCCCACCTAAAGCTGTCATATGACTCAGATGTTGCGAAAAATGTTAGACAACTCCATGAAACAAGTCAGACACTTTTCGTGTGTTTTGGTAAAGGTTGAGAATTTAAAAAAATAAATTTTAATATGAAAAGGCGTAGACGGCAATTATGGAAATTTAGAGAATTTGCGACGTGTAATGTGAAGCAATGGTTAACCCTAAAACTAAGTGAATCATCAGAAACAAGAATGCGATGATGAGTCACTTTTAGAGTGACGGATTACTACCTACCTTAAACTCGTTTTAGGTAACAAATCTTTATTGAAATAAAACTTGTCAAAAAATTTTAGGGACCCAATACATACGCGCCACAAACAATAATAATTCGTACGATACGTAGTTTCTGTACGGATTGGGGGCATCACGTACAAAATATCGTATGTGTTTTTTTTTTTTCACTGTAACGCGATAGACTGGCTGAGGGCGAATGCGAAAGCGTAACAATAAAAAAGTTAATTTTAAATCCCGCGTTTTTAATATCATCGGGAAGAGCTTATTATATACTCCTCTTTTTCTACTCCAATTAATATTTTATTCATTAAATTACGAGCAGCATCTTCGAAGAATTGTATTAGCAAATGTACTCGTATAGACTATTTTAAGAGGCCCCTCTACATACAGGAACTTAGGCCTAACAATAAATATCGCATCCATAAACCTTCACTGATAGGCTTACAATATGTCAGATACGCTACCGGTATACTTTTATAGGCAATTCCAACCACATACGGAGCTAATTAGGCATACCTATACTTCGAAAACTCCATTGGCAAAGACGAGCTATCCTAAAAAGTTATTGGAAAAGCTTTTCGAAGGCAATACGAGTCTTATACTCGAGACAAATTTGCGAAAACTACAAAAAAAATCAACGAAGACATCCTTTTAAGGAATACAGAATGAGTATAATGAAAATGAAGAATTTGAATTATATTGTATGTAGATGAAGGGTGTCAGGCTTTCAAATAAAATCAGCCTTTGTTCACAGTGAACCATTCTACGTTTATTTATTGTATTTTATTTATTTATTTATTACACGAATGATTAACAAAATTCTTATCATGAAATGTGTGTGTGTGTGTGTGTGTGTGTGTGTGTGTGTGTGTGTGAGATACCACACTTTCAACAGGAACATCAACCAACATAAAAAGTAAAAATTAGGAACATCGTCGAAAACATCTGCGCTTCGCCAATTTATCAACCGTACAACTAATAATAAATATCTCCTCAGCCACAACTCTCATTAGAAAAGCTCCGAATTCGGGACCCCACAGAGAAGGAAGAGTGGGGGTACTTACTACTTCTTCCGGACAACAATCGAGTGCGGATATCTCTCTCTCTCTCTCTCGAAATACATTACGAGAAATGAACGAAAATTCTTCTTTGGATAAAAATGAAATAAAATAAAAATGAAGAAGAAGAGAGGCACCATTTTAGGCAGTGAATGGCCCACACTGTTCGTATAACTTCAAATTTAGGCTCTATATATTGAGAGATAAAACTCACGTGTGGGTCCGTAGGACCTTGCTTAGAACTACCAAGAAACAAAGATGATGGAAAACTTGAAAACTTCTCTCTCATTCACCCCATTCACTTTTATCTACTTAGGCAAACTCAGTAGGCCCTAAATCCACATCACGAACGTGACCGAAGCCTATATACGAAAGATATGAACAACAACTTCCGATCTTACCAATCATAGAGGATAATCTCTAGGAGCGCTCCATTTTTCAATATTAAACATACACTCATAAAACATATACCATTTGAAAGCTCACATTTTTCCGAGTCTAAAAATGTAGTAATCCAAAAGTATTAATAGCAAATAAAAAGTAACTAGATTTAATTAATTGCTTGACGCGTGACGTCATTAACTACATTATAAAGGTTGGCTAAGTTATAAATCTTCAGTCCGTGTTGTAAGATGGTATTTTTGGTAATTGTTACGCTAACCTAACCTAACATGAATATGTTATTACATTATCATCTGTATAATTTAGGTCTCGGGGGTACGGGGGCGGAGCCCCCGTAAAGATCACGCATCACAAATTGATCGGTATAAGGTTTTATATTTAAACCTAGTTACTTTTTATTTGCTATTGATACTTTTGGATTACTACATTTTTAGACTCCGAAAAATGTGAGCTTTCAAATGGTATATGTTTTATGAGCGTATGTTTAATATTGAAAAATGGAGCGCTCTTAGAGATTTACCATCATAGATTTAAAAAATAACCTAAACGGCCTATTATTATAATGTGAAATGCTGCGGGCCTACCAATAATAATATATTAGTTTCTACTTATTTAAACGAGTATGTATAGAACGCATTATGAATTACTACATTTCTAACTTTGCTTTTAAAAGGTTGACGCGTTCTATAAATAATAAAATGAGTGAAAGATACTTTCACGTCGTTTTCCTTTGAAAAGAGACTAAAATTGCCAGTGAACATCAATACTACGAACTTCAAACAGTTGAAGTAATAACTGTAGATAACTACTACTGCGCACAAACACACAAATTGTTCGCAACTTCGCACTCCATAAATTTCCCGAACTTCACGACTCAAATTGCTTAACTTTTCCCGGTTTTTGACATTAATACGAGCGAATGTAAGTTATTCCGCCGACTAGTGCGTGTTCGATTATTTCTCTCCGCTCGCTAAGGCGTGCCACGATAATTTCCTTCTCATCCACAGGCACACGCAGAAGGGGAGATTCTTCGGCAGAATGAGCGCGTTGTAGCATTTTAATTGATTTTGCATGCGTATTCCGCGGAATGTCGTAACATAATTAGTTCTAATTACGACTTAAACATCATAAAATTTCCTTCATAAAAGGGGAAATAGTTATTCCATAATTGTGCCACACTTTCTAAATAGAAATAAAAATCAATGGATTACTTACATTTATGAAACTTGGCATGATCATTGTGGAAAGATGGCAGCTTTTTTCTCAGCGCACAACACGCTCAAAGTGACCTCTCCTTCGTGAAACTACCCGACGAATCCGGAGGTCTAATTTCTTATCACGGGCTCCAGCGTTGAGTAGAAATGGAACGTTCAGTTCCTAATTTGTGAGCTTTCAATGTCTTGGAATTTTCTTCGAAGATCCTGTCCTTTAAATATCCTCACAAAAGAAAGTCATTTAAGTCAGATAGCGAAGGAGGCCACGCGAGACCACCACCACATTCACGAAGAAGGGGAGGAGGGTACCCGTTGGACAGTATTCTCTGGCCAAAACTCTCGCGCAAAAAAAAATCCAAAATGATTTTTGCGCCGTCCTGCTAAAACTAAACTGTATCTATATCTGTCTCGGTTCATGAGAAACGAGATGAACTGTCGTCGAAGGTAAATAAATATATGGGTTCATCCTCGCGTCAATAAAGCCTGGGCTAAGGATCGCACGCTGGAGAACGTGATAAGAAATATATTGCCGCATTCGTCACGTAATTTAACGAAGGAAGCGTACTTTGAGCGTGTTGCATGCCCGTAAAGCGTACACACTGTACTGCCATCCTTCCCCCAATAATGGCGTCCGAGTTTAAAGTTTAAATGAACGAAAATTATTCCATTAATTTTTAATTAATTTTTAGAACCACGTCATAACTGAAGAACCACGTCTTATATAAAGAAACCTTCGAAACGAGTCTTTTTCAACCAGTCTGAAATAAAATGAAGATAAAGATATTTTTCTTCGTACTTTCTGAACCATTATTTATTTATTGGAAGCAACTTTGGGTTAATTAAAATGATTTGGGCAGAAACCCTAATTTGTCTTAAAACGGATTCTTTAGACTGTCGCGTAAGTCACCTCCAAGATGCTCAGCTTCGGAAAATGTTTCCTAACCGTAATGTTTCCAGCTTTCCGGAGGTAACGAGACGCGTTCAATACAGTTCAATGTAAAGAATTCAAAACGAAGTTAATCCAGTTATCTAAGCTATTCTCATCACTCGTGCCATACGTCTTCCAAAATATGGACTTCATGGTATTAGAAAATATTTACAGCTTCACTTTAGATCGATGCCGTAAATTTCATTTTTTATTCTTATTTTTATGACTATCCCGCGCCACATTTTAAATGTCATAATTGAGTTCTCACGAATTTGAAGAATGTTCATTATATATTTTTACTTAGAAGTTGTCAAATTTTTTATTTTTTAGTCTGGCATTTTAATTTTGTGATTTTTTCCGTATTTTGATTTTATAACTTAAACAAGTTTGAGCCCAGTAAATAAAGGGCCATATTACTCGGCCATACTACTTACTTATTGTAAGTTGTAGTATTATATATAATATTTTTACAATAAGGTTTTTATTATTATTGTGGTGCCTTTGAAAATGGTCACATTCACTGAAACATGACAATAAATCTTATTTATTATTATTATTATTATTATTATTATTATTATTGGTATATTATGAAAACTATCTTTTTGCCAATATAACTTTTCATTTCAAAAACTGAACCCTTCTAAAAAAGAGCGACGAAAAGACATTTAAACTAAAGTTCTTACCTTCTGTTCAGCTTGGTAGCTCTCGTCTCAGCTTCCAAAACACGTTGCTCCAATTCCGCAAGCTGCGAAAGAAATGCGAAATAAATGCTAAATTTAGCACCAAAAATAGTCGTAATTTTGCCCTCTTTATTAAAGGTATTCCGCATTTATTGACATTTCCTATCGGGAAACCCGCGTAAAGTTTAATCAAAATACAATAAGATAATACGAAAGACAAAGCTACCATGATTGAAGATACTCTATATCTTCGTTACTATCCAAATTCGTCTTTGGTTTGGGCTACAGTCATCTTAGCCTCTAGAGTAGTAGTAGTAGTAGTAGGAGGAGGTGGAGGTGGAGGTGGAGGTTTAGCACCACAGAAAAAAAATGCGCTTGGAAGGCTTACAGTACTTGCGTAAATGAACTATAAAGTTAAAAAACATAAGGATACTGTACACCAATAGATTTATAAGTGGAGTCAGGTTCCTAACTAAAGTGGGTTGTTAGCATTAAGCCCATATACAATGTCCGTTACACCTCCGTAAACACGAATGAATAAATTTGGGCCTTCCCTGCTAAAATTGGACTATAAAACAAATTACCTTCTTAGAACTAAGCCTCATACGCAAATTTGCGACTGACACGAGCTTATCGCTCCTTCAAATAATCTTACATCTTTTAAATATCGAGACTTATTGCAAAAAAAAAAAAAAATGTACGTCACACAAATGAAATAGTTTCCATAATAATGTTTTAGAGGCGAGACACTCCGAAGATTTTTTATTACTATTATTATAGCGGAAGAGGACGGACGCATCACGTTACCCACACAAGAGTCATTCCACTCAAATCGTAATGTTGAAATTACAAATTCTCGCGAATGAGTCATAAGAAAGCTTTTAATTTTTGGTTAAAAACATTTACGTCATCATTAGTGAAAATATTAAATGATGTTCCGTTCTTATTAAATCCAAAACTGCGTCACTGAAATAAAAAGTCAACTTCGCATTGTGCATTCGAAAAACGAACGAAATAATATGAAAACAACGCTCATTATAACGTTCTATTCGTAAAAAGTGGGCAAAATTCTCATTTCCATTAAACGGATTTCTTTTCTCACCCGAAATATGTCCACTAATAATAAAAAAATAAATGTGGAACCTTTCTACAAACGCGCTTAAAGGAAGTTTCGGCGAGTTTTTAGTCCGATACTCAGACTGTCGTAACTGAACGGGTTACGTCGCTGCCACGTCGCGACACCGTTTTCCGTTAGAGATCCACGAGATTAAGCGACGTTGGATTTGTTCAATAGTTGGATGGGTGACCATCCTCCGCGTTCGAATGATGTAGCGATTCGCTCGCGGTTCAGATTCCACGTTAAACTCTAGGTTCCCTCCGTCACGAAGGAGGTTAAACAACCCCAAACATTAATATTGCCATTGAATAGGACCACTGCGAACTTGACTAATATGTGAACAACCTTTCTATAAAAACAACTGAATAAACAAAACAAAAAAAAAACGGGCGTATAACAATTATCAGAGTATAGGTCCTATATAAGTACAACTACGTAAATAAAATATTACTATAGGCCGATGTAAATCCCTACGGAAGTCTGTAAAAACAGCTTTGCATTGTATTGGGTCATATCAAAGTGTGTGTGTGTGTGTGTGTGTGTGTGTGTGTGTGTGTGTACGAGGGTAATTCAATAAGTATCCGCACTTTTTACTTTCACATCTGATAGATTATAAACACATCACTTCTCAACATAGTCTCCCCGTTTCTCAATACACTTAGTCCAGCGATCTACAAGCTTCCTAATGCCATCATAAAAGAATGTTTTTGGCTGTGCGCGTAGCCAGTCATGTACTGCTTCCTTCAGGTCATCATCGCCTTGGAATCGCTGACCTCTCAAAACGTCTTTTAGTGGTCCAAACAGGTAAAAATCCGAAGGTGCCAGGTCTGGACTGTAGGCTGGATGGTCGAGAACTTCAAATTTAAGTTCTTGAAGGCATTTTCTAGTCTGTGCAGCAGGTATGAGGGCGCGCATTGTCGTGCAACAGAATAACACCTTCCGACAATCTTCCTCTCCGTTTTGTGCGAATTGCTTGCTTTAACTCATTCCGAAGCATGTCAGAATACGATGCACTCGTTACTGTAGTTCCACGCTCTAGATAATGTTCAAGGATAGGGCCTCGTGTATCCCAAAATAGTGTTAGCATAACTTTACCTGCTGACGGCTGCGCTTTGAACTTCCTCGCAACGGGAGATGTTGGATGCTTCCATTGCGTGCTCTGTCGTTTGCTTTCTGGTTCATAGTGATGGATCCAGGTTTCATCTCCAGTGATAATGCGCTCCAAAAAGTTTTCACCTTCATTATGATACCGCGCCAAAAGACGAGAGCAGACGTCCATACAATTACGCTCGTGCTCTTCTGTCAACTGTTTGGGGACCCATCTTGCACAAACCTTGTGAAAGCCAAGAATGTCATGAACTATCGAATAGGCTGACCCTTGACTGATGTCTAATGAAGATGGAATTTCTTTTATTGTTAATCTTCCGTCATCGAAAATCATGGCTCTGGCTTCTTCCTGCTCGTCACCACTAATTGATGTTGACGGTCGTCGTCCTGAGCGCTGAGCATCTTTCACACACGTCCGACCTTCCTTGAACATTTGAATCCACTCGTACACACTTCGCCGTGGTAACGCATTATTTTTATACTGAGCACATAAACGCGCGTGAATTTCAGCTCCTTTCACACCTTCTGCCCACGAAAAACGAACCACGGATCTCCGTTCTTCCTGAGTACAAATTGAAAGCGGCGTAGCCATGCTCACTACTCGTGCGATATGTGACAGCTACGAGTAGCCTAAATAAGCCTATACTGTTGCTAGCCTAAATAAGCCTATAGATCTCAGTTTGGCTCGTTATTACGAGTATATAATATTATATATACTACATTATCACTAAAATAAAAAGTGCGGATACTTATTGAAGTACCCTTGTGTGTGTGTGAAAATTATTTCACGAAAGTAACATGTGAAAAATATTTATGATGAATAAAACCACGAAGGAAAGGAAACACAGAATGGTGCTCAAGCGCTTTCGTCTAATGACATCCTCACGACGAAAGCGCTTGAGCACCATTCTGTGTTCCTTTCCTTCGTGGTTTTATTCATCATATATATATATATATATATATATATATTAAGCATGAAATCGTAATGAGCTTCTCGAGGTTTGCATTTCAGTAAATGAGTTGTTTGAACCTAGGAAATACTAGAAGGCAAAAACATCCACTAAGTGATGGGGTATAAGGGACTAAGCCCCAAAATGGCAAGGTCTCCCTCGTCCTGAAGTGGAATTTGAAGTAGCGTAAATAAGCTTATTAAAACCATGTTTATGGACGTAATTTTTATACAAATTTACAATCAAAGCGAGTTATTTGAATTTCAAGCATGTGTAAAGGAAAGGGAAGAACCCTTCACATACGGATTTTGCAATTAAAAAAAACAAAAAACAGACGTGTAACGACATTGTTGTGTGTAAGCAGCAGATTTATGCAAGCAAGCAAAGAAGTCAAACGGAAGTCCATACTTTGAACTATATTAAATATTAGTGGTTTCCTTTCAGTCAATTGCTACTGGCCCTAACTTTTACCATTCACAAAATGAAGCAGTCTCTCTCTCTCTCTCTCTCTCTCCAAATACGAACTACATAGCCTACATTTATTACAGTGGCGGATCCAGAGGGGAGTGCTCGGTGTAACACCCCGCCCTTCAATATCAAAATGCCCCTAAAGTCAAGGGTACTGGACAAATAAATGAATAAATAAATCATTTTCATATAATTTCATTTCGATAAATAAAATATATCTTTTTATGGTGCTATTTTGGATGGACGTTTTTTTACAAAACTCCTTTCATAAGCTTTGTTAAAGTGAATAAACGATAGTGCAATATACCAATTTGTATTCATTGTTTTAGTGGTAATCGGGTGAGTAATTGCGAGCGACATTACAAATTTAGCGTCCCTCACGAAAATTCTAGATCCGCCCCCGTATTCGAATTGACTTACTGGTATATAGCTCCATGCCCATACCCTATTTACAAAGGTGGGCAGTTGCGCCGCAAAAAGTTGCGGCGCAACATTTTTGGTTGCGCTTGCGCTTGCGCTTGCGGCGCAACTTTTTGAAAAGGGTTGTGCTTGCGCGTGCGGCGCAACTATTTCAGCAGAGTTGCGGTTGCGGTTGCGGCGCTACAAAAATTGTTGCGCGTGCCCACCACTGCCTATTTAACTGAAGAAGTATAAAAATACTTTCGAGCAATGAAGACAAAAGTTTTAAATTTATGCGTCATGAAGCTTGTATATAACGAAGGTCGGCTTAAACTGTGTAGACTCGAGAGGACACCACTCGAGCGAAGTAGTTAGAGGGTTCATTACCAAAGTGCCTACATTACTGCTTCAAAGAAAAGTAAATACATAAAAAATAGTCGACAAACTCTTATTGGCTGCCTTTTCAAACGAAAAACATGGGAATAACGAGAAGGCGAAAGCGTCTCGCAACATTTTTCATGAATAGAAATTCAATCCTATCGTAAAAATGTGCTTTTAGTCACGTCAGCGAGACTATTTACTCTCCTAATCCTTTATTAATTTTTATATGCGAGCAATTAACGTGACTTCGTGCCAGAATATAACTTCTATTCTGCGTATAAAATTACAAAAGAGGGAAGGGGAAACTCGAGAAATGCCATCACACCGCTGCTATATGAATTATACATGAATGAGACGAAGTAGCGTGACTAAGAATTATTAGATAGATTGCTCATGGCGTACCTTAATAAGGTGGAAATCCATACAATGGCTTAGGGTGAAACTGTTAACGGTGAGCTATAAATTGCTAGAAACTAAAAAAAAAAAAGTCACGCGACTAAAGGACGTAACTGTAGGCAGTCTAGGCCTATCGTGAAGAATAACAATTTATTAACACTGTACAAAAAGCACGCGATAAATGGGCATTGTCAGCGAGTGTCCTGCGGGTTATGTCAGGCCAGCTTAGGTTATCCTAAGTGTAGATGAAATGTTCTTTCGATATAAAAGAGTCGGCACTGTAGGTTTATAATTCTTACAGACGCATTCTTCGGCTCAAGCTATATTTACAAACGCTTTCTACAAAAATGAATCGCGTTATAATACGTTACACGGCATGTTTATGCCATGGAAAAAATAATCGCATAATACTTTACAAACTCTATATTTTTAAAATTACCAGTGCAGTGAGGACTGCACAGAATATGAGAAGCTTTTTTCTACATTTAAGATAAATAAAAATAACGCAATCGTGTTTAATCTCTTAGATCTATATTAAGAGGTTTTAACAGACCACGTGAGAAAGAAGAACCATCTCCTTCGGACGTTAAGATCGAGTTTGCAGCCTACGTCAACGTTTACAGTAGTATAGCCGCAAAAGGGGAGAGTGCAAGAATGTTGCAGGTTATTATGTAATGTTGCAAAGGGGATGGGGGTTGTTGCAAAGGGGGGATGGGTGGGGGGTTGCAAGAAAAAAGAAAAAAAAAAGAAAAAAAGAAAAAAAAAAAAAGAGTACTGGCCTTTGTTGCCAACCTAGGTTGCAAGGGGCATGCAACTTGGGGGCCTCCCCCAAGCTATTCCCCCCAAAGGGCCAGAGAGAAAGGAGGAGAGGTGTTCACCTGGCAGGAGCCAAGTGCACGTTAAGACTTCAGCCGAGTAGGCGTTGTTTTATAGGCTCCTAATCAGCCAGAATCAGCCAGTTGGCTGAGCCAAGGGGGGAGGGGTACACCTGAAGGAGAGAGAGACACCTGAAGAAGAGAGAGACGCCTGAAGGAGAGAGAGACACCTGAAGGAGAGAGAGAGACCTGAAGGAGAGAGAGACACCTGTAGGAGAGAGAGAGACCTAAAGAGAGAGAGAGAGACCTGAAGGAGAGAGAGACGCCTGAAGGAAGAGAGAGAGACCTGAAGGAGAGAGAGAGAGACCTGAAGGAGAGAGAGACGCCTGAAGGAGAGAGAGAGAGACCTGTAGGAGAGAGAGAGACACCTGAAGGAGAGAGAGACGCCTGAAGGAGAGAGAGACACCTGTAGGAGAGAGAGAGAGACACCTGAAGGAGAGAGAGACGCCTGAAGGAGAGAGAGACACCTGTAGGAGAGAGAGAGAGACACCTGAAGGAGAGAGAGACGCCTGAAGGAGAGAGACACCTGTAGGAGAGAGAGAGAGACACCTGAAGGAGAGAGAGAGACACCTGAAGGAGAGAGAGACACCTGA